>VDFB02358436.1:0-11808 GCA_007258455.2 Sequoia sempervirens | reverse complement strand
TGCAATAATTTTATCCCTATGTCTTAGTTAATGTTAGTGTTTGAGAAAAGATGAAGTGTTCTTTCATTTAGTAAATTATATGTGTATCTCTCTCTTGGATCTTTATGTGAAAGTATAGGTAAATTAGCCTTAAGAGTGTCATATGATGGTCTAGTGAATTGAAGAATGAAGTTAATAATGAAAATATAATTGATGC
This sequence comes from Sequoia sempervirens, assembly GCA_007258455.2. Lineage (NCBI taxonomy): Eukaryota > Viridiplantae > Streptophyta > Pinopsida > Cupressales > Cupressaceae > Sequoia > Sequoia sempervirens. Next base: position 11,612 of record VDFB02358436.1, on the reverse strand, counting down.
AACCTATAGAAAATGATTTCTATCTTTCCCCTTATTGAATCTACTTCATCTATTCAATTTTGAATAGATAATTAAAAAGAATGAATATATTACATGATTTCTTCCCTAAGTTTAGTCTTTTGATGGTGTGTGTGGTAGTGACACACCGCAGTGTGTGCCACCCTTTATAGATTGAGATGATGTCATCTCTCTACTTGTGCGTTACTTACACATCTCTTCTACACATGTAAAGTTTGTGGGTAGTGTAAATTTGTGTGATGGCCACCCTAATATGTGCATGTGCATTGCAATAATGTTGTGTTAATGCAAAAAAAAATGATTTTATTTTTGGATGTTTTTCTTGATGGTGTTCAACAAGAGCTCATCATATTTTGCAGTTTCAGAAATGGCTTTAAATCTCGGCACAATTCATTTTCAAGTCTTTTTGGAATAACTTGGTTCAATCTCATGGTGTGAAAAATGAGCTCAAAATTAAAATTTTAAACTCAAATCCTAAGTTCCATGCCCCCTTCTACTAGTTGTTACGAGTAGACTTAGCACACATTTGTGCAACATGTTATGCCTTGTTATTTAAAAATATTCAATGTGTAGTTAATTCATGTGAAACGAGGAGGAAAAAATCATTAGAACACATTTTGATTTCTAAAGGGCAACAAAGGATTAGATCCACAACAACATATAGGTCATTTACTTGTTTGTGTATGATGTCTTTGATATCACTCATCTATTTTAATGTAGTCCATCAAAGAGGTTTAACCTAGAAAAAATCATTTGTCTATTAAATAGACTAACTCTAAAATGATTCACTTAACCTTGACAACTGTACCTACTGAAAAGATAAAAATTAATAAGTTTTTAAGTGCACATTCTAATAGTTATGCACATCTGATCATTGAACCAAAGTATTTCCGATATCAATAAATTTTCCTCATCATTAATATTTGAAATTGTAATCTATCATTTGCCTTAATTATATAATTAATTAAGATACATAAAGTAAGTTTTCTTATCATAATCATAAATATAATATATATAAATATAATATATAATATATATAATGACTTGCCACTTTCGGGAAAGCTACTTTCAGGGAAAAAAAAATAAAAAAATCTTAGCATAATCATAAGCAAAATGAAAAGTTGATAATGGTAGACGATGTCATTTGTAGGAGAAAAGGGAGAGACAAAAATCATTCTAAAAAAAGAAATAAAGTAAGTTTTCTTAACATAATCATAAATTATATATATATAAATATAATATATAATATATATAATGACTTGCTACTTTAGGGAAAAATAAAAATAAAAATTCTTAGCATAATCATAAGCAAAATGAAAGTTGATGTTGGTGGACGATGCCATTTGTAGTAATAAAGGGGGAGACGAAAATCATTCCGGAAAGAGGAATAATTAAGAAGAGGACAAATCCCACGGCAGCGACCTTTGCACCTCCCAAAAAATAAAAATCAACGCTGGAGTCCAACATACACTCGAAAAAGGATCTTACCGACAATTACCAAATAAAATTCATTTCCAGGATTTTAGTTTTAATTCTATCATATATTTTTTAAAGCCGATTATGCAATTTGGCGTGAAGTTGCCCAACCTAAAATGTACAATCAATGGTTCATTATCTTCAGGAGACGATCAAAATGATCGGGGCCATTAATTTTTTCTGCCGCTCTTTTTAACCTGGGAAGTTTCTAGTCACCGCTGGTCTTTTATATCCTTTACGGCAGTGTCGTTGTATCGTACCCAACTTGCATTGTATGCCTGCGCTAGCAGCTCACGTGTACTGCGAAACTGGTATGGCATTAATAAATATTGTACGATGAAATTATAGATCTATCGCCATTTATGTTATTCCCAGAGCTTTATATGTTTACCCGTTCATATTCTCACGCCTGAAAAGAAATCCCAAGAAGTTAGATTCGCAATTAATATTTTTGTTTAAAAGCCTGCAAACAGTCAAATATGTCAGATCTCCAAAGTAAATATGATCCAGTTGCCTCACAAAATCTTTGGTCAAAATATCTTGCAGATCAACTTTTCGTTTGCTGTGAATAGATTGAAGTAGCAACTATAAGAAGATTGCTTTTGGTTAGTCTGATTTTAAAAAAATTCTTCTGTATAATGGTTACATAAGTATTTTTTACCTCAGATGCTTAATCGACGGTTCCATAGCGCTTCGGAGATGATAAAAGTCATCTGAGCCTTTATTTCATTTTTCAAAATAAGACGGTACTGCAAGTTGCGTTTCATGCCGCCCAGCAAGTTCGTCATCAAATAAAATCAGATTTCATTTACTTACCTTGGGATCAAATGGATTTCATTTCATCAGATAATATTGTTTAAAATAATACGGTACTGCAAGTTGCGTTTCACGCCGCCCAGCAAGTTCGTCATCAAATAAAAGCAGATTTCATTGACCTTGGGATCAAATCGAATTTCATTTCATCGGATCATATTGTTTTTAAATTATGTAAATTCTATCACATCAGATGGAGCAAGGGCAGTCGATTGAATGAACATTGGAGACAGAGAATTGCTGAAGTTTATATCATAGAGCATTGGAAACGCTGAGAGCAGATACGAGGTGGGAGGAGGCGGACATAGAAAATTTAGAGTGAGGACATGGCATCTCCCATGGGAAATCGGTAACCTGCAAAGGCTGGAACAGCTATATCTCTATGAAAACCAATTGAATGGTTTTATCCCTTCTAGCATTGGAAATTGCACGGCCCTGCTACTGTTTGCTGCTTATGGAAACAATATAGAAGGTCCCATTCCAAGAGAGCTTGACTGTCTCGGGCGCCTCCAAATTCTATGGTTTTACAATAATCTTCTTTCAGGGCATCCTCCCATTGAATTGGTCAACTTATCAATGCTGCAACACATAGACGTGTCTGTCAACAATCTTGATGGAAGTGTACCAGACGAAATAGGTTCGTTGAAAAACTTGAGTTATCTACGCCTTTCAAATAATGATCTTTCCGGCTCCGTTTCTGCCTTTTTGGGAAACCTTACAAACTTACAAGTTAATAGATTTTTCTGGAAACCGATTCAACGCACCTCGCCTGCAGGAATCAGTATTTTAGCAAATTTGAAAGCGCTGTCCATTATGCCCGATGACTGGAATATACTTGCACTGGAATATTTATGTATTTTGTGAGATCAATTTTTCGTTTACTGTTAATAGATTGCCGCAGCGGCTATAGGGAGACTATTTTTGATTCGTCTTATTGTAATTTTTTAAAACTGTGGTAGGGCTTTGTAATTTTTTCAAAAGCAAACTCTGTTCATTTTGTCTCATTGGCATCGTTAAATTTGGGCAGAATCTCGAGTTTTATTTCTGGAATATGTGGAGGCCATTATTTACTTGTCCGTTCTCATGCTTTCCTTCCTGCGACACCATGTAAACGAATCTAATCCGTCCATCATTTCTCGCCATTTTTTTTTTGGCTGTTTTTCAACTTTTTTTTCGCTTTCCCCACCGCTATTGGTTTCCGCTCCACTCTTCCTTGCTGGTATTGCCCTTTCACTTCTCCAATTTGGTCAGCTGTAAGGTTTGATGAGGGTTTTAAGTATGTTTATTAAAATGAAGAAGATCCTAACACATTTAGGTTTAACATTACGGCATTCTTTATAGTAGGTATATATTAGTATAATTAATATATAATGTATATTTTATATAATATAAAACTATTGAATAAATATATTAAGTTATTATAATTAATATTTGATAATTATTATATTTTAATATATAATATACAATATAATTAATATATTATATATTTTTTATATAATATAGATTAAATTATATACAATATGTATGTTAATAGAAAATAAAATTATTAATAATAATAATACTAATAAACAATATCATTTTTAAAATGATTTATATAATAATAATAAACAATTTGTGTGGAATCTTGATAATAATATGCTTTATATTCAATAGTTTTATATAATAAATATTCCAGTGCAAGCATATTCCAGTCAGCAATATGGGACTCCTCGTACTCCCAATATTAAGGGAGGCACCTAACTCGTGCTCCACAATACGAGGTGTACATACCTTACCCCCTGCAGGATTAGAACTTGTGACCTCTCTTTCAAGAGTACAAGTTCTCCACCATTGAGGTTAGTCATTTGCCATGGTCTCAATGAGTTTTATTTTTAGGAATTTGCAGGCGGTCGGATCAAGTTTTTGTTGTTTTTTTAAATTTAAAATAAGATCTCGTTGAGTGTGAATAGATAAAAACAACAGTTACAGAAAATCTAGTTTTGGTTCACGTCATTAAAAAAATTTATGGTGTGGTATAAGGGTATTTAAATTTTTCCTACAAACTCTGCCAATCTTTTCTCATCTGCATCCTCAATTGCAAAACACAATTCGTGCAAAGTCTAAAGTAAGTATGAATGGCAGATCGACCCATTTCTTGAGGGTTCTCGCCGTTTTTTCGCCTGCCGTGCTATATCCAAACGCTGCACATTCAGAAGGCAAGAGACCCTAGATCGAATCCCGACTTTTCAAAGCTGCATCCCCTAATAGATCAGAGCAACAATAGTACTTATTGTCAAAAGTACCATCATCCCAAGCAAACGTATATGATGCCTTCTCACCCATTCGTCGAAACAGAAACAGTACTTCTTGCGATTGGAAACCGTAATTCGCAATACTTATTGATTCTTCTTTTTGTCTGTTACAGGCTACATTATTAAATTCCTCGGTCTTTGCAAATGGTGAGGTAATGAAAAAACATGTTTAGTACAAGTTTTGCACAAGAGAGGCATGTAATGGAGGTGGTATGTGTGCATTTTGGTATATGTGGCCGCCCTCATTGCCAATCGGCATGAGTGACAGTCAACAGACATGGGTATAATTCAATTTCCATTTTAGTTGTTTTCAGACTCACTATGCTGCCGTAAAAAATATATATTCTTTTTTTTCTACAATCGAAGTGGAATAGGATTTACATTCACAGGGTAGTGACATAACAGAGGAAGTGATTGCAAATCTCCAGTTTCGAGATAGAGGAAGTCATTCAAAAGAAAATTTGTCATGTTGTTCAACATCAGTTACGATTTATGGTTTAGCCTGAGTTTCTTCCTTGTGCACAACCAAATCAGACAGACCAAGACATAATAAATCTCATTTACAACAACAATTCATGTTATAGAAATTCCATACTTGCCACTTGCGAGGGAAATCATGGTAACCTAATCATTATCCTTGAGATTCAAAATGCCTTTGATGATCACATTCACAAACTCTTCAAGGGTCCTGTTGTACTCAAATCAATTGTTACATATGAATTTCGGTCTGAATATTCTCATAAAATCCTTCGATTAACGCATCTTAATCTAGTTCCACACAAAGAATCTTCAGCCTGAGTGGAGACCTGGATGTTGTAGAATATGGATCCATTGCAGCATGGAAAATAATTAATACAAGATAGGATAATCATATATAACATTCCAAAGAACATGTTGTCAACTCGGAATGCCCTCAAGTCTGAAAAAGTTAGTTGCTGATTTGCAGAGCAGTGAGAAAAGGTTAGGAACCAATGCAACTAGAATATTCCAAAATGAACATACAAGGCTAGTTTTCATGCTAACTTGCATGGGGATCCCGTATGTTCCATTTGGTGAAACAGTGCAGCAACATCTGCCAAAAGATATATGATTTTTGTCATTCTGTCCCACTTTGCTCTCTCCACGTTTCAACTATGTGTATATATACTATTAGCAATTCATCGGCATACACTAGAATGGTGAAGCAAGAAAAGTATATCTTTAACTTTTTGATTAAAATCCTCATTTCCATTAATATTTTGTGCAAAACAAAAGAATTTATTTTTTATAAACCCAATTTAACCCTCTGGTTGACATTTAAACCAAAAGAAATTCCAGATGACATCGAATTATCTTCATAGGAAAAAGGAGTAATCTTGATAGAAGCTGAAAATTGAAGGATATTATGATATACCCTGGTATATTTATCTATTGTTTCAGAAGAACACTTTAGGATCCTCCTCTTAGCTTCTCTGGAACTTGTCAATTGACTTCCATTTTAAACATCGCTACTTTAACGCTGAATCTCGTAAAGTTTTTTTTTTCGTCGCCCTTTCTGTTGTAGTCCCTTTTCACCAAATGTGTCTGCCCATTACCTTATCATTCTATTTCATTCTGTTTTTCTGACTGGACCTGAATCAAATATTTTACCCTCTCTTATATCATCAATAAGTTTAGCAGTTCCACTTTCTCCATTCATTTCAAATTACGTATTGCAAATACATTCCTGCTCCTGCGTAAAATAATGTTACATGAAATCCATTGTGTACATGGAAATGCTTGATGGATAGATGATTAAATTATGTTATACATATAAAAAATCATATGGACCCTGCACTTGAGAATACCCAACATAGTAAATGGGTTGTCATGTCATATGAAATACAAAAATACAAGTTGCTGCAGAGATAAAGAATGGAAGACAAAGGACAAAGTACGGGGTTTGTGGATCAATGGATCGTTCAGGTTATTTAGATCTGGTGGGCTTAACTGACGCATCAAACGTTGATAGCCGGTGTGGGCCTCTATAAACTGGATCTTTTCGTTCCATGGCATTTCATCCGTTTTCACTTTTCCGTTCCCCGTTCTCGTGGCTGTTCCGTTTGCCGGTTTCTGTGGGGTTTAGCCTCTCGTTTCCTAAAAATCCACTATTGTAGATTCAAAGAATCCTGCTGATCAGGCCAGTCTTGGAGTTAAAGGAGTTAATCTAGTCATTTCGTCTGCTTGCATGTTTTAAAAACAATTATATTTTGTAATGTTTTCGTTTTCTCTATCAGTGGAGGATACATTACAGTTCTTTTTCCTTTGTTTTAAATGGAGTTTTGCTGTATTGGAGTGTAACCTGCAAAATTAAAACCAGATTTATCTAGTTGCTATCTCATTGTGGCAAACGGAGATATTGAGAATGATCGATCATCATCATGCAGAGCCCTGATTGTCACTGCAGTTCTTTGCTTGCAGATCTCTTGCGTATCCCAGCTGTCCAAGATACCGATTTGGAACAGGTTTCGTGGCATCCATAAAAGAGATAAAGATAGAGTTTTTTGTTAAATTAGTTGGAAATGATCTGGTAAGACAAACAAGATGTGGAAGCATATTCAAGCCTGGAGCTATTGTGAATGCCTCAAAGAATCCGGTTTCATGGAATTACCATGGTTGGATGTACACAAATAGATTTGTTAGGCTTTGAGCTAAATGATACTATTGGCAGGTGCAAACCAAGTCTCTACAATGACATCCTCTACCTATAAGGCTACAAATGGACTCAGACAGGTGTGTTATACATGGGGACTGGACATACATCATGAGAAATTTTACAAATGTGAGACTTGATTTATAAAATAATCTACAATTAGCATGATTATTATTTTGCTTGAGCTTACAAATGTAGATAGGCACACCAAAGTAAACAGATGTATAAAAAAAAAATCATCGAGAGGCACACCAAGGTAGAGAGATGTATAAATATTTAAATTTTTACAAATTCAATCTTCTTTGAAGTTTCAAATAGTACAATTCTTTCTCTAAATTTTTATGTCTCGGCTTCACCAAAAGATCTAGATATAAAATACGACATATATATTTATACTTATACCTATCCAAAAGAGTGTTAATTTTATTATTGTTGAAATAAATGCATGCTAAAAATCAGCACAATTGAATAAAATGGTATTAAAAAAAGTAGTTTAGAAGGAAGAAATCAACATATACACTTTCATCTTCAACACTCAAGTAATGTTGGCCCATTCGAGAGGTATCTTTGTGAATCATATCCAACAAATCTGAAGACTTTTCTCTATTGTACCTAATCTATTTCTAGCCAATGGTATAATGACAAACATGTGTTAATTTTGTCATTTCTATGAAGAGAATCACGGTGCCAACTATTTCTTTTGTGTATCTTTATATGCTTTAAATGCTTCTTTTTATTAGTGGCCATGCAAGTGCTCAAGTATAAAAATTGAGCAATAGGGCAACTCCTTAGGGTTGTTAGATTAGCAACCTTTTGGAAGACATGTATATTGTTATCTTACAAAATGATCACTAGTGTCATGAATAAAAAATTAAAGCATTATTTTATTTGATCAAAAACAAAATGAGCCCACCCCATTATCTGTCATGTCATCAATTAGCTAATACCACAAGGGTAATTACCTATTGCATTGACATATTTTGGAAAAGCACTACGAACAAATGCATCACTTGGTATTGACTAGATTTTATCTTACTTTTCTCTCGAAAGATAGAAGACTTGGGACGCATGTCCTTGCTAGCTCACTATATTATATCCAAGTTGTAAGACATAACAATTGAAATGTCACTTATGCCATTAGTTCAATGAGAGAAAGATTGAAAGCTTTGTGGTCATTTAGACTTGACAAATTAGGGCCCTTATGTTGATGTGTCCATTGATTGACCAATAATGCACTAGAGAAGAGTGTCAAAATTATCAACTTTAAAACTTTACACTTCCCATTACATCTTCAAATGGTCAATGGTGTGAACATACTTGATGATATCATCAAAACTAAAACCTATGAAGTATTTGAAAATTTTACAACTTACATAGAACTAAGTAAATTGAAAGGAAAATTATGATCTTGTCACTTGGTGATCAAATACATTGAAGAAGAATGGGAAGAAATCCAAAATATTTATCCCAAAAATTGTCCTAAAGGGGTAGATAGAGAGAAAATCTCTACAAATTGAGTAACTCGTAAGGGATTCTCAAATGTGAGGAAGAATAGAAGCTTGCATGGGGATGCTAAAATATATATATATATATATATATATATATTGAAATAGTATTGAACAATAGAATACTTAGATTTTCTCCAAGGTTGATTTAAAACTCCCATTTGCTATATTAGTTGGGCCTCTGGTATTTTAGAAATTTCAAAAGGGCTTATTCATTATCAATGATATCATCTTGGCGGGATATATCTTTCTAGATCTTTCCACAATATATACTTTTCTTAGATTAAATAACTTCATACAAGTGAATAAATTAGTTGCTTCTATTTAACATTTGATTTGTAGCGTATGTGCCCATGCCCTAAAATTTGTTTATGAACATTGCTTTCAATTATTCTTCTTGGAGTAGTATTTCATTATCTAACAATTAGGAGAGCAACCCTTGTTGAACCAAAATATTATGTACCCCCTCAATCCTTTCATAACCTACTCTAAGTGGCTAATTAGGTCTATCACTTTAGAGTGTCCTTATTCTTGCTTAGCACCTCATTGACCTTCTCTATTGTTGCTCTCTTATTTTGCATATTGATTGTCATTAGCTTCTCATTTGGAAGATCATAGAATTTTTTTCACCTAGAGATTTACCTTGAGGAACCTTGGAGGTTAAGGATAGGATCACTTCATCCACTTCATCCTTCACATTGTGTTTAGGGTTTGAGTGGAGGCAATGAACTTCAACACAAAACTTATCTCCACCATCATTTCCACAAGCTTGGCCCAAAAAGATGAGTACAATTTTTTAACAAGGGGTGTTGCCCTGACAATTTCTTAGTGAGTTGAAGCTCTATCTATAATTAATTAATTACCTATAATTATTGAGAATCATTATCCCTTAGCTCCATTAATTATTTTTGTAGCTTAGTATCTTCATCTATCCTCCCTCTCTATGATTCCTCAAGATTCTCTAGTTGTTGTCAATGTCTTATTATCAACTTGGCCTTTTCTAGCTTAGTTTATACTACATTGTACTAATTTTCTTTATTATTATATGTTTTATACATCAACTCTACTCTATCCTCTAGAAAAGTTTATAATAAATGCATTCCCCTACATGGATTGAGTAGTCTTGTAGTTGCATAAATCCTTGTACCTTATCCCTATTAGGTGTCATATGTGCAACCATTAATTATTTATTGTGCATGATCATATGTGGACCTAATAGAGGCTCGAGTAGGGGCACTATTCTCCTTTTGCCTTTATCTAGTCATTTTGGACTCATAGGCTTGCTTGACCATGCTCATTTGTTGATGGAGATCAAATTGGGAGAGGATGAATTTTCCAACAAATAGAGATCCCTAGGGAAGATATTTCTTCATTTTTCTAGGAAGGATATTTCTTGTTGGTATATTATTACTAGAGGAGAAAGAGATCCATCTATCAATTATAATGGAGTATCTAGTTGCTTGATGTATGCTCACAATTTTTCTATCAAATTCTTTAATTCTTTCTTTATCTTCTCATCTTTATTCATCCTTGAGGCCATAATGGAAACTACTAATTGAACCTATTTTTCTTGATCTTTGGTTGGTTGTCCCATGTTTCTAATAGTAATTTTATAATCCTCTACTCTTAATTATTTATCACCCTTATACACTAATGGAGGAGCTATTTCAGCAATCTTAGATCTTGAAACATATTTAGATATGGTAGAGAGGACTTTGGGCTCCTTCATATCTTTATGTGTCTCCATCTTATTTTTAATACTAGGAATATCTATTGATAAAGTTCTTATCCTTCTATTTTTATATAAGTGAATTTAGGAAATCAAATGAACCAATCACCATATTGGATAATAGCCTAAAAAAGTTCAAGGATAATCTTTCATTTGTCTCACTTTCTAACATTTGAATTATGTACAATTTTATTAGTATTATCTTTTTTCATGATTGTTTAATGTAAGTTGGTATAAAATGCTCTATACAATGAAATATTTGGCTAAAGATGTAGCCACCCAAGATCTAGGAGCTTCAAGGAAAGCACAAGAGAGATCAAATATGAGAGAATGATGTTATTCTATCAAAGGATGTAAATATTCAATGAGGATGAATTAATAATACAAAGAGAACTACTTGGTTATATAGACTAACGTGAGATGTAGGATTACATAATATTATGACATGTGTCTTAATATTATGAATTGAGACATAAAGTAATAAATATCATATGTGTTTCCTAAGTAAACTTAAGTAACTAGTGTGAATAGGACCTAGGTGATGAACCAATTAGGTAAAACACCCCATTTACATCAACATTTAATTTGTATTGTAGGTTCAAAATATATCATGTCTATCATAATAAATATATGCAATTATCAAACTTATAAATTTATAAATAAATGCATCTAAATGTATAGGATATAATATGGCGAAACACAACTATATTAGTTTAATGTAGGCACTCTTATATACCTTAGAAATTAATTTATTTCCTTTCAAATGGAAATCATAGGACTTCTTGTTTTGAATTAACCTTAGTTCTAATTTCTTTGGCTTTTGTATTGACACAATGACCAATAATTATAGAGATATCCTTCACTTTATTCTTTTACTTTTGTTGTTGTTGATTTCACCCATGAAATCCCTTTCAATGATCTTATCTCACTTTATTGTGTGGCATAGAGACCAAAGTCAAGGCTTATGTTTCTAGATTAATTTACTAAGCCTAATCATTATAGGGGCATTCTTGGGTTGTTTGTGTCATTTATTAACCCATTTTTAGGTTCACTTGTTTAAATACCAATCATAACATCAAACTACTGATGTGTGGGTTGTAGATTCATTT